>CM039672.1:396314678-396337178 GCA_022496015.1 Hordeum marinum
ATTCCTTCACGCTTTCCAGCATTTCTATATTGTTTCCAATTAGCAATATGTCATCCACATATAATACTAGAAACACTATAGATCTCCCACTCACTTTCTTGTAAATACAAACTTCTCCATAAACTTGTATAAACTCAAACGCTTTGATCACCTCATCAAAGCGCTTATTCCAACTCCGAGATGCTTGCACCAGCCCATAAATGGATCGCTGGAGTTTCAAACTTTGTCAGCATTCTCTAGATCGACAAAACCTTCTGGTTGCATCATATACAACTCTTCCTCAAGGAAACCGTTGAGGAACACTGTTTTGACATCCATCTGCCAAATTTCATAATCAAAATAAGCAGCTATTGCTAACATGATTCTGACAGACTTAAGCATTGCTACGGGTGAGAATGTCTCATCGTACTCAAATCCTTGAACTTGTGAAAAACCCTTTGCCACAAGTCAAGCTTTATAGACGGTGACATTACCGTCCGCATCTGCCTTCTTCTTAAAGATCCATTTGTTCTGAATGGCCTTTCGCCCTTCAGGTAATACTTCCAAAGTCCATACTTTGTTTTCATACATGGATCCCATCTCGAATTTCACGGCCTCTAACCATTTCTCGGAATCCGGGCCCATCACTACTCCTCCATAGCTCATAGATTCATTGTTGTCCGACAACATGACCTCCAAGACAGGGTTGCCGTACCACTCAGGAGTAGTACACGCCCTTGTCAACCTACGAGGTTCAATAGTAGCTTGATCCGAAGCTTCATGATCATCATCATTAACTTCCGCTTCTACCGTCGTAGGTTCCACAGAAACATCTTTCTACGCTGCGCTACTTTCGGGTTGAAGTAAAGGTTCAATAACCTCATCAAGCTCTATTTTGCTCCTACTCAATTCTTTTGAGAGAAACTCTTTCTCAAGAAATGTTCTGTTCTTAGAGACAAACACTTTGCCTTCGGATCTGCTATAGAAGGTATACCCGACTGTCTCTTTCGGGTATCCTATGAAGACGCATTTCTTCGCTTTGGGTTTCAGCTTTTCAGGCTGAAGCTTTTTGACATAAGCATCACATCCCCAAACTTTAAGAAATAACAACTTTGGCCTCTTGCCAAACCATAGTTCATATGGCGTCGTCTCAACGGATTTTGATGGTGCCCTATTTAAAGTGAATGCAGCTGTCTCTAATGCATAACCCCAAAACGATAGTGGCAAATTAGCAAGAGACATCATAGAACGCACCATATCTAATAAGGTTCGATTACGACGTTCGGACACACCATTACGCTGTGGTGTTCTGGGTGGTGTCAATTGTGAAACAATTCCACACTGTCTTAAGTGACTGCCAAACTCATAACTCAGATATTCACCTCCTCGATCAGATCGCAGGAATTTAATCTTCTTGTTACGATGATTCTCAACTTCACTCTGAAATTGCTTGAACTTTTCAAACGTTTCAGACTTGTGTTTCATTAAGTAAATATACCCATATCTACTTAAGTCATCAGTGAAGGTGAGAAAATAACGATATCCACCACGCGCTGTAACATTCATTGGACCGCACACATCAGTATGTATGATTTCCAATAAGTCACTCGCCCGTTCCATTGTTCCAGAGAACGGCGTTTTAGTCATCTTGCCCATGAGGCATGGTTCACATGTGTCAAGTCATTCAAAATCAAGTGACTCCAAAAGTCCATCAGCATGGAGCTTCCTCATGCATTTTACACCAATATGACCTAAACGGTAGTGCCACAAGAAAGTGGTACTATCATTATCAACTCTACATCTTTTGGCATCAATGTTATGAACATGTGTGTCATCACTATCAAGATTCAATATGAATAAACCCCTCACATTGGGTGCATGACCATAAAAGATATTACTCATATAAATAGAACAACCTTTATTCTCTGATTTAAATGAGTAACCGTCTCGCAATAAACAAGATCTAGATATAATGTTCATGCTTAACGCAGGCACTAAATAACAATTACTCAGGTTCATCACTAATCCCGATGGTAATCGAAGAGAGAGTGTGCCGACGGCGATCACATCAACCGTGGAACCATTTCCCACGTGCATCGTCACTTCATCCTTTGCGAGCCTTCGTCTATTCCGTAGTTCCTGTTTTGAGTTGCAAATGTGAGCAACCGAACCGGTATCAAATACCCAGGCACTACAACGAGAGCTTGTAAGGTACACATCAATAACATGTATATCATATATACCTTGTTTGTCGTTGGCCGCCTTCTTGTCAGCCAGGTACTTGGGGCAGTTCCGCTTCCAGTGACCAGTTCCCTTGCAATGAGAGCACTCAGTTTCTGGCTTGGGTCCATGCTTGGGCTTCTTTACAGGAGTAGCAACTGCTTTGCCATCCTTCTTGGTTTTACCCTTCTTGTCCTTGCCCTTGCCATTCTTCTTGAAACTAGTGGTTTTATTGACCATCAACACTTGATGTTCTTTCTGGATTTCAGACTCAGCGACTTTTAGCATCGCAAACAGCTCGGCGACTGACTTGTTCACCCCGTGCATGTTATAGCTCATCACAAAGCTCTTGTAACTAGGTGCCAGTGATTGAAGAACTCTGTCAGTGATCGCCTTTGGCAGAAGGGCAATTCCCAAATCCGCTAGACGAGTCGCATACCCAGACATTCTGAGTATATGTTCACTGATAGACCCGTTCTCCTCCATCTTGCAAGCATAGAACTTATCAGAGGTCTCATACCTCTCGATCCGGGCATTCTTATTAAAGATAAACTTCAACTCCTGGAACATCTCATATGCTCCATGACGTTCAAAACGTCTTTCAAGTCCCAGTTCTAAGACATACAATATTGCACACTGAACTATTGAGTAATCTCCAGTACGTGCCTCCCGAGCGTTCTTAACGTCTTCGGAGGTCATGTCTTCTGGTTGGTCACCAAGCGGTGCATCAAGGACATATGATTTCTAGGAAACCATGAGGATAATCCTCAGATTACGGGCCCAGTCAACAAAGTTACTTCCATCATCTTTCAACTTAGCTTTCTCTAGGAACGCATTAAAATTCAGGGGTGCTACCGCGCGAGCCATTGATCTACAACATAAATATGCAAAGGTTTCTTAGACTATTGTTCAAGATAATGAGTTTAGTTAATCAAATTACTAAAGCTCCCACTCAAATTGACATTCCTCAGGTCATCTGAGTGTCACTTGATCAAAATTCACCAACTCAAGTCCGATCATCACGTGAGTTGAGGTGGCTTCAATGGTGAACATCATCATGTTGATCATATCTACTATATGACTCATGTTCGACCTTTCGATCTCTTGTGTTCCGAGTCCATGTCTGTACATGCTAGGCTCGTCAAGTTTAACCGAGTGTTCTACATGTGCAACACTGGCTTGCACCCGTTGTATGTGAATGTAGAGTCTATCACACCCGATCATCACGTGGTGTCTCAACACGACGAACTTTCGCAATGGTGCACACTCGGGGAGAACACAATTCATCTTGAAATTTAAGTGAGGGATCACCTTATAATGCTACCGTCGTCCTAAGAAAAACAAGGTGCATAAAAGGATTAACATCACATGCAAATCATAAGTGACATGATATGGCCATGAACTTGTGCTTTTAATCTCCATCTTGAAAGCACCGGGATGATCTCCATCGTCACCGGCACGACACCATGCTCTCCATCATCTTGATCTCCATCAACGTGTCGCTATCGGGGTTGTCGCGCCCAACATGCTTCTACTACTATTGCTACCGTTTAGCGATAAAGTAAAGCATTACATAGCGCTTAATGATTGACACGCAGGTCATACAATAATTAAAGACAACCCTATGGCTCCTGCCGGTTGCCGTACTCATCGACATGCAAGTCATGATATTCTATACAACACATGATCATCTCATACATCACATATATCACATCATGTAATTGGCCATATCACATCACAACATACCCTACAAAAACAAGTTAGACGTCCTCTAATTGTTGTTGCATATTTTACGTGGCTGCTACGGGTATCTAGCAAGAACAATTCTCATCTACGCAAAAACCACAACGGTGATACACTAGTTGATTTTCAACCTTCTCAAGGACCTCCTTTGTCGAATCCGATCCAACTAAAGTGAGAGAAACTGGCACCCGCAAGCCATCTATGCAACAAGTTGCGTCTGAGGGAACCGGTCTCTCATAAGCGTACGAGTAATGTTGGTCCGGGCCGCTTCATCTCACAATACCGCTGAACCAAAACACGACCAAGGGAGGAAGCAATCTAAGCATCAACGCCCACAAACTCTTTGTGTTCTACTCGAGATCTCATCTACACATAGACCTAGGTCATGATGCCACTGTTGGGGAACATTGCATGGGAAACAAAAATTTTCCTACGTTCATGCAAGACCTATCCATTGTGATGAGCATCTACGAGAGGGAGAGTGGATCTACATACCCTTGTAGATCGCTAAGCGGGAAGCGTTAAGAAACGCGGTTGGTGTAGTCGAACGTCTTCGCGACCAAATCGCCGAGCGTCCTGCGATCCAATCACGATCCGTCCCGCGAACTCGATCACGGTCCTTCCGATCTAGCGCCGAACGGACGGCACCTCCGCGTTCAGCACACGTACAACTTGATGAAGATCTCCGCCGTCTTGATCCAGCAAGAGGGAGAGGAGAGGAAGACGAGTTCTCCGGAAGCATGACAGCGCTCCGGCGATGGTGGTGGAGCTATTCCGGCAGGGCTTTGCTTAAGCATTGCAGAAATCCGATCTAGAGGAGAAACTATGCACTGGAGGAATGGGTAGCACGTGCCTAAAAATTCCGTGCAAAAACCCTAAAACCTTCAGTATATATAAGAGGGAGGGAGGAGAGGACTTGGCGCAAGGGCCAAGCCTCCTTGGTTAGGCCGAAGTGGGGAGGAGAGGAGGACTCCTCCTCCAATCCTAGTAGGACTAGGATTCCTCCTTTTTGGCCTTTTTACACATTTTTCCCTTTGGGATTTTCTTCCCTAGCCGCATGGGCCTTTGTGTGGGACTTCCACCAACCCAAAAAAGGCTGGTATTTATTCTCCCACAGCCCATGAAGCCTCTTGGGTCGAAATACCCCTCCCAGTGGTCTCCCGGTACACTACCGGCACTCCCGGTACACTATCGATGAACCCGAAACTTTTTCGGCGACCAAAACAGGATTTCCTATATATCAATCTTTACCTCAGGACCATTCCAGAGCTCCTCGTGACGTTCGGGGATCTCATATGAGACTCCGAACAACCTTTGGTCACCACCATACATAACTCTATACTACCGAAACGTCACCGAACCTTAAGTGTGCAGACCCTGCGGGTTCGAGAACTATGTAGACATGACCGAGACACCTCTACGGTCAATAACCAATAGTGGGACCTGGATGCCCATATTGGTTCCTACATATTCTACGAAGATCTTTATCGGTCGAACCTCTATGTCAAGGATTCAGTTAATCCCGTACGATGTTCCCTTTGTTCTTCGGTATGTTACTTGCCCGAGATTCGATCGTCGGTATCTCCATACCTAGTTCAACCTCGTTACCGACAAGTCCCTTTACTCGTTCCGTAATACAAGATCCCGTGACTAACACTTAGTCACATTGCTTGCAAGGCTTATTGTGATGTTGTATTACCGAGTGGGCCCTGAGATACCTCTCGGTCACATGGAGTAACAAATCCCAGTCTTGATCCATGCCAACTCAGCAGACACCCTCGGAGATACCTGTAGAGCACCTTTATAGTCATCCAGTTACGTTACGACATTTGATACACACAAGGCACTCCTCCATTGTCCGTGAGTTACATGATCTCATGGTCATAGAAACATATACTTGACATGCAGAAAACAGTAGCAATAAACTGACACGATCATATGCTACGTTTGTAGTTTGGGTCTTGTCCATCACATCATTCTCCTAATGATGTGATCCCGTTATCAAATAACATCAAATGTCAATGGCTAGGAAACCTTGACCATCTTTGATTAACAAGCTAGTTCACTAGAGGCATACTAGGGACAAAGTGTTGTCTATTTACCCACACATGTAATGTGTTTCCAATCAATACAATTATAGCATGGATAATAAACGATTATCATGAACTAGGAAATATAATAATAAACACTTTATTTATTGCCTCTAGGGCATATTTCCAACACTTATATTTTGCAAAAGAGAATCAATTGAACTCTTGAGAAACGAAGAAGTTGTTTCTTTCACATGAACAAGACCAACAAAACTTTCTTTAGAATCTCCAGAACTATCAACGTACCGCAAGGCCACTACCATCTGTTCTTTGCAAGAGACATCTCTAGACTCATCAACAAGCACACAAAACACATTATTGTGAACTTCTTTGAGAATAGATTGCACTATCACATGTGCAAAACCTTCAGAGATATCTTTCTGGACTTGAGGAGCAACCATAAGAGCATTCTTCGCAGCATCTTTTCCCATAGCCTTGCCAACAACTGGATCATGCTCAGCTAAGAAGTCACGAACTTCCAAGAAATTACCTTTATTGTGCGAGTCCTTTGACTCATCATGGCCTCGAAAAGCCAACCCTAGCTTCAACAATAGTCTAGATGTGTCAATTGAGGCATTTAGTCGAGTAAAATATGCAACCTTTAAAGCTTCACTTTGAACCTGGATAGCTACATCAATGTGTTGATCTCTTTTCAGTAAAGCTGTACATTTTTTCATTGTTTGGTTATGAACACTACCCGGCTCACCAACATGATCTTTTAGCCTTGCTGGAGCACTCCATGTATTCCAACCATTCAAAACAAATGCCTCATACCCAGCTTCTTTCTTATGGCTACGGTCCCTAAATAAGAAACAACAAAAGCAATATGCTTTTTTCTTCTCTTCACTATATTCAAGCCAACTCTCATGATCATCATACCATTCCGGATTAAACCTTCTCTTCTTAGCCCCAAAGTCTGAATATGGAAAATCAATATGTTTTGGCTGACAAGGTCCATTAAGCAAGTACTTCTTTCTTACTAGATCTTTCACATTAGGATGATAATGTTCTATCAACTTCCTCTTGCTTGGATCATATTGAATCTCCTCCTCCCAATTCAAGTCTTCTGGAGCATCTTGTGATGGTGCCTTTCTTTTCTGAAGAAACTTGTCCATATTACCTACAGTTAATAAAAATATTACAAACGAAAAAATTAAAAATATCATGAAGAAGCCCTAAACTAATCTGATCTGAAAAAGGCTAACACTGGGCAAACCAATTTGGGAGAAACAACATAGAAAAGTAATATACTGGGCAAAATTTGAACGATCTGATGGCTATAATCTACATGAAAAACTCACAATCATATTGCTATTTTTGCTAAGAGAGGTGGGGGGATTAAATTACCTGATGACGGCTGGCTGTCACTGTTGCCTGCTGCTTGTATGGCTGAGCGCCTGAGCCGCCCTTCCTTTCGCTACGAAGGGATCCAGCCGCTGGGCCTGGGCGCTGGCACTGGTCAACAGGTCAAGGATTAGTAGGCCTGAGGAGGATTAGGGTTAGGAAGATGAGAAGACTCGAGATGCAGAGATGCGAAATAACGAAAGGAAGATGGGATCGCTATTTTTCCTAGCGCTAGCGGAAACTGGAAGACAAAACGATCGAACCTGCCTTTGCGCGTGGGTGCTACCGATCCTGGCTGCCAGGTGCGTCGTGCGTGGGCTGGCTGCAGCCTGCAGGTTGCCTTGTTTGGATGGGCCCTGATGCACTTTTACGAGCCCACCCTGATGCCTTGGGCTGTATGACTGATAATTAGCACTATGTTTTTTTGACCCTGTTGCCTGTGCTACAGGGCTGGCCCATTGGGCTCCGCCCCTGCCTCCTCACGTTATAAGCAACACAGAACACTTCTCCTAATCTCAATCCTGCTTTATCAAGACTTTTTATGTATTCTGGAACTCCCTTTCGGTTAGTCGGAATATGAAAATTAATCTAAATCAATTTGTATCTGAATAAAAGGCTACATGGGACTAGCAGTGGCACATCATTTGTTTGCTTATATATATAAGGGTGGCCTTGAAATACTTGCTTTATTAACTTGATCTAGCGACCATTATTTTTGTACAATTTTGTTCTATTACTAGTTCTAAGTTCGGCCAAAAGAAAACATATAAATTAAGGTTGGATAAGACTTGTACAAGAGTGAGAGGGTGTGCTATCACAGGTACCAACATTTTGCATAGCAATTGTCAGCACACTGCCGGCTGCCGAGGTGAGGACGACGAGAGAGGCAAAAGTATTCAGAGTTATTTTCTTCTGTCCATTGCGGCAGTGAACCAACTCGATCTAAAAATAATGCAGCTAGCTAACTAAGGGCTACAAATTAATTTGTTTTACGAGGGCTTGCACAACTTGCACTTAATACATGGGCTAAAAGGCTTTTGTCTAGTGCAGCTAGGGATTCAGTGGGTTTAACTATGATTTTTTGTTGGGTTCAGGCATCGAGTACCTGTAAAACACTACTTTATTAGCTAAATTTCGTTGGTGTCATCTGCACCCGATGCTTCTATGCTAGCTACGCCTCTGATCAGGCACCGCGACTGTCTGCTGCGTGACAACGCTGGCCTCAAGGAAGAGGTTCCAGGAGCTCCCTGCTGTGGCGATGTAGGGTTGTAGGCCGCGCGAGAAGCTGAGCTTGGTGCCCAGGGTGATATGAATTCTACTTAGATCTCAAGTCACAAAGACTTCTTAATACGTACTCGTATTATAGATAGACCAATACTAACAGAGGTGTATTATGTGGTGGTGGTTGGGGGGGGGGCACTGGCCCCAAGCTTAGCCTGAATTTATTAACAAGCTCCGCCATTGCAGGCAATAGTTAGTTCATACCCAAGTCCTTAATGAATCCATTGGCAAATTTTCCTGGCTCCACCCGTGTTGAGAGCTTAGCCTGAATTTATTAACAAGCTCGGTGAGCTGCATCGCGTTCCTCTTGCGGGACCGCTGAGCCGACGCCCGGTTGTTGGCCTTCCGCCACCGCTGTCGCTCTTCTTGCGCGCTGCCGTCGCCTGGGCCTCGTGGAGGCATTCGTATGAGTTGGACGTGTTCCCGAACGAGAGGAGCCTCGTGGACCAGCTGAGCGACCTCGTCCTGCTAGTATGTTGAGCCAGGGGTCGACACGCCCTGAGGAACCAGGACGGTGCTGTGCTGCCACTGGTTGTTGTATTAGAACTGAAAGAGGAAGTCGTCATCTGGAGCTACCTGGTAATCAGGTCCGACGATTGCGGATAGGTTTGGGACGTTTGACGAGTGCATGATCGACGAATCGGCCGGGCTATCTAGGTGTCGAACTAAACATAGAAGAGAGAGCGAATGGCCTGTGATTCTGGAGGCGAGAGGGCAACCGAGGTGAATCTATAGGAGTGGGGTGTGCAGAAGTTGCATGACCCACGCGACTTGCAACGATATATGCACATATTAATTAAAATTATGATCGTGCTTAAATCTTAAAAAACATGGACGCCTATATTATGAAATGGAGGGAGTAGTACGTGAGCCGACAATAGTGCATCTGCGACCGTGGCTGACTTCGAGACTGCGATGGTCCTTCTTGCTTGTGCATTCCAAAGGCCATTGCATAGTTATTACAGGCGAAACACGAATTTGGTGCTGCAATGAAAAAAGTCACAAACAAACCTTAAACTTGTAAACGAAAGCTAACTCAAATCTCGAACTTCCAATCCCTAAAATCAGCACACCAAACTCTCTAATCCCATCTATTTCGAACCTTGAGAGCTTTCCCAAACAGGAATTGTCCACATGTCGGGTCCAATCCGGGATTGTTGTTGGATGCGGACTCCACTAGGCTGGTCCATCAGACACAAAGCATTTTCTTTCTTTCTTAACATGCGACTTAAAATTCTTTCAATCTTTTTCCTAACACGCGACTTAATAATTCGAAAAACAAAAAGAGTGGCATGGAGTCGAACTTGTTGACCTTAAAGGATTGAATTCATTCCGCTAGCCACTACACCACACGAGTGTGACTGATATAGTCACGAGTCCGGAGTATTTAAGCAAAAACCAAAGTGTTGAACTTTTTTTTTGAGGGGCAAACAAGTATTGAATATTTTTTTCTAAAATCTTATAACATATTATAAAGTTCGAGAACTTTTTTAAACAAATAGTTTTAAGAAACTAACATTTAAAGAACCAATTTTGAGAACGAAAAAACTTTTTGAAATATAAACATTTTCTGAATCCTGGACAAAAAATTTAAAGTGCGAAGACTTTTGAAACATCTATATCCATTACCTATTAATGAAGCAAGGCAAACAAGTATTGAATATTTTTTTTCTAAAATCTTATAACATATTATAAAGTTTAAGCACTTTTAAAAAAAAATAGTTTTAGGATACTAACATTTAAAGAATCAATTTTGAAAAATAAAAAACTTTTTGAAATATAAACATTTTCTGAATCCTGGACAAAAAATTTAAAGTGCGAAGACTTTTGAAACATCTATATCCATTACCTATTAATGAAGCAAGGTAATATTTTTGATTTCGTCCTGCGTAGGTGTTTTTTTTTACTATCCAAGGTAATACTATTTTTTTTTACTATCCAAGGTAATACTAAATTTTTAATCTATTCATGGCTATATTTTTTTATATCCGAGAATCCGAAGTGGTATAATATTTTCAGCGTACTGCGCTCGCTCATATGACGAGCCAAGAAAAATTGCAACCCGATAGACTCTAACTCAGGATCTCAAGCACCACAACCACCTTGCTAACCATCTGAGCTAGCTAGGAGTTTTGCTTTAGAATATACGTTGACACAAATAAACTATCCAGATTGCGGCTTTGGGCCGCACTCCACCACCTGCGTACGTCACTGTAATGGGTCACAATTGTGCGCTAATGGGCCTTCGCTGCTTTCAGGGTCAGCAATTTCACGGGTGTAGAATAGTACCACCTCACCCCTTTATGCCAAATCTCATCAATTTATATACGCTTGTCCAGATAATCAACAAGGTTCCTTGTGAAATACCAAAGGAGGATACGATGTGGGATCGGTGGTTGCACTCGCAAATAAGAAATAAAAAGTCCCAACAAAAATGCGAATAGGAAATAATAAGGAAATAAAGAGAGGACCCAACGAGAGCTGGGCGGTCAGGGCTCTCAGCCTTGTGGGCACACGCAGGAACGAAGAGAAACACATAACTTGTGAGTAGGATGATGCCTTCCAATAACTGATAGCATGATTTTCCTCTTTGTCGTACATGTGAAATCGGCTCTACCATAAATCCGATGAAGGTATTTGTGACAGAAGTTGTGGAAAGGTCAAACGGGGTGGAAATAATAAGACTTGAATCATGCATGTTGCTACGGTGTAATAAAAGAAATATGTATGCATGATAATTAGTTATTTTTTCTTTGAAAATGCACACTACTCGCAGTACATGTCATCTAGATTATAGAAGGAAAATAGAAACTGTGAAGATGTTATTTAGAGACCAGTATTTAGATCCCATCTTAAATAATATATAAGCAGATGTTAAGGAACTTCTTCTCTTGAAAGCATAGTGCATGAAGTTTAGAATTATTATAGTTTAAAAACTATGTAAGTTTGAATCGACAGGAAATTCTACGCTGTTATTTCAAGTTCAAGTGAGATAACTCCATTAAATAAACAGCTCGGGACTAAACTGTTCTTTGTGACATTTTTGAACATTATGAGTGAAGTATGAGGGGGCTGAAGATGATATGTTT
Organism: Hordeum marinum; assembly: GCA_022496015.1. Classification (NCBI taxonomy): domain Eukaryota; kingdom Viridiplantae; phylum Streptophyta; class Magnoliopsida; order Poales; family Poaceae; genus Hordeum; species Hordeum marinum. Next base: position 396,326,425 of record CM039672.1, read on the forward strand.
GACCTCTTGCACACCCTCAACCGCTTGCTTTGTTGGTGAAGGAAATTCTAGAGCCCAAGCAGTTGGCAGTGCAAAATACGTCACTATCTTTGCCGTGTTTCTTTCTCATTACTCTTTGATTTAAGCCTCTCGCGGTTTATCTGGTCTCTTATGATAAGCGAAACCCACACCTCGTCCTCTGTTCATCCTATAAGAGGCTTGTTGATTGTATACTTGTGAATGTATATAAATCAGTCTGATTTCAGATAAAAAAGCGACGTGGGACTATTTTTCATTTATAAAGAACCAAATATTATATCATAATTGAAAGCTAGGTCTGTTGGTCATAAACTTTTGGATGTAAAGTGGAGGTTGTGGGTTTGATCCCCGACAGAGCAATGTTTTTTAGCTGCTTCTATGCGAAGCAGGCCCGTAAGGAGAGAAAATTTGATGCCGAGCAGGCCCATCAGCACTTCGTTTTTTGTTTTGTTTGAGCCAAAAATTAGTACCACCTCAAATAATAAAAAATCTCAATTTTTTTATAATATGGGTGAACGGATGGAAAATTCAGAGAAGCACAACTTGCTTTATTAGTAGGTATAGATATGAGAGAATTCCTTATATAACACTATTTTAAATGTTGGTTCCTTATTTAACACTGTAATTTTTTTCTTCCTTATCTATCACCAAGTGTAAATATTTTGCCTTATCTAACATTTTCGTCGGTTCTGTTAGCCCACGCCATTAAAATGAGTATTGACTCATGTCATTTTTTTGAGTCAGACGAAACTGTCCCTGAGAAAAAAGGAAAAGAACCCCACGGCGACCCCTGACCAAGTGCCTCTCTCCCCCACGACATAAACCCCACGTTTTCATCCCCTTCCTCCCGAACCCTAGCGTCGGCGGCGGCTACATCTCCTGAATCCCAATCTCGCCGCAACGGCTATGGATAGCGGCGGTGCCGCCGGAGGAGATGGCACATGGGAGGACGCCGTTAGCGCGGCTGTGGACGGGCCAGGCCAGGGCGAAACGCCGGAGGGATCCGACAAGGGCGCGGCGCCAGAGGGGTCCGGCTATGGCCCGGCTCTGGAGGTGTCGGTCAGGGCGCGACGCTGGAGGAGTCTGGCCAGGGCGTGGCTGGGGATGGCGACGCAGCTTCAGCGGGTGGAGGTGGCTCGGCTACAGCGGGCTCTGGCCAGGGCCGTGCAGTCACTGGGGGCTCTGCCGCTGCCGTGGCTGGCGGCTTGGCTACAGCGGGCTCGGGCCAGGGCATGGCTGGGGCGACGCAGCTTCAGCGGGTGGGCATTGCTCAGATGGCCCCGGCTACATGGGCATTGTTGGAAATATGCCCTAGAGGCAATAATAAATTGGTTATTATCATATTTCCTTGTTCATGATAATCGTTTATTATCCATGCTATAATTGTGTTGATCGGAAACTCAGATACATGTGTGGATACATAGACAACATCATGTCCCTAGTATGCCTCTAATAGACTAGCTCGTTGATCAAAGATGACTATGGTTTCCTAGTCATGGACATGAGATGTCATTTCGTAACGGGATCACATCATTAGGAGAATGATGTGATGGACAAGACCCAAACTACAAGCGTAGCATATGATCATGTCAGTTTATTGCTTCTGTTTTCTGCATGTCAAGTATATGTTCCTATGACCATGAGATCATGCAACTCACGGATACCGGAGGAGTGCCTTGCGTGTATCAAATGTCGCAACGTAACTGGGTGACTATAAAGGTGCTCTACAGGTATCTCCGAGGGTGTCTATGTTGGGAGACGTAGTAGTAAATCAAAAGTTTTCCTACGATCACCAAGATCTATCTATGGAGAAACCAACAACGAGTGGGGAGATATTGCATCTTCATACCTTTGAAGGTCGCTAAGAGGAAGCGTTACAAGAACGCGGTTGGTGGAGTCGTACTCGTAGCGATTCAGATCGCGGTGGACTTCGATCTTAGCGCCGAACAACGGCGCCTCCGCGTTCAACACACGTGCATCCCGGTGACGTTTCCTACGCCTTGATCCAGCAAGGAGGAAGGAGAGGTTGAGGGAGAGCTCCGGCAGTACGACGACATGGTGACGGTGGAGCTACGTGGTCTCCGGTAGGGCTTCGCAAAGCACTACGGAGAACGAGGAGAGGGAGGAGTAGGGCTGCGCCGAGAGAGGAAGAAACTTGTGTGTTTGGCAGCCCCAAAACCCACCACTATATATAGGAGGAGGAGGAGGGAGGGCTGCGCCCTAGGGTTTCCACCCTAGGGTAGTGCGGCAGCCACCAGATCCCATCTGGCCGACGGCCAAGAGGAAGAGGGCTGCGGCTGCCCTAGGGTGGGCCTTAGGGCCCATCTGCCCTAGGGTTTGCCCCTCCTCCCACTTTAGATGCGCCTTGGGCCCTTGTGGGGGGCGCACCAGCCCACCTAGGGACTGGTTCCCTCCCACTTGCAGCCCATGCAGCCCTTTAGGGCTGGTGGCCCCACTTGGTGGACCCCCGGAACCCTTCCGGTGGTCCCGATACGTTACCGGTGACGCCTAAAACATTTTCGGTAACCAAATCCTCACCTCATATGTATCAATCTTGTAGGAGATATGCCCTAGAGGCAATAATAAATGTTTTTGATTATCTCCCTGTTCATAATTATGTTTATGTTCCATGCTATAACTACAAAGATTCTCGAGTCTACAAATAAAACGAGGCTTGGAGGGAAACTCATGTGCACGTGTGGGATAATAAACGGTAAAATGTGTTCCTAGTCTGGCCTCTAAGACTGGCTCAAGTATTGCATGATGATCCTGTTTTCCTGATCATGGGCATGGCTATGCCGGCAATTTTGAGGGCATAATGTTAGAAGAACATTTGTGTTGAATCGACCCGAATTGATGTTATGCTATGAGATACATTCGTCATAAGTTAATGGTTAATAACACAGAGAAGTTAATGTTTGCATAATTCCTTAGACCATGAGAGTATCGAGTTTTTTCATGCTTACTTCATGAACTTTGGGGTTTGTTAAACGTCATCCGTAAATGGGTGGCTATTACGGCGGCTTACGGGTTCATGGAAAAGTATGTGAAGTAACTTGATAGCTCAAGATTGGGATTTGCTCCTCCAATGATGGAGAGATATCTTTGGGCCCTCTCGGTGTTACGGTATCCATCATTGTCTGGCCAGACACTTTGTGATTTGATCACGGGGATGTCGGAACACGGGAACGAGAAAAGAGAACAATACCGTTAATGAGGTAACTGGCATAGTGGACAAGTTGTTGATCCACGAGGATGCCAACATGTCTCACCTCGGGTATTTGTAACATATCGCGAAGCAACAGGAATAGCACACGGCAACTAGAGGTTCACTCGAATATTTATTCGTGTGGGTATAGGGATCGATATGGGTGTCCACGGCTCCGATGTTGATCATTGATCGGAAGGGGTTCCGGGTCATGTCTATGCTTCACTAAACCTATAGGGTCACACACTTAAGGGTCATCTATTTGTTGAATACTAGACAGGGAGTTTGAGAGAAAATCACCGAAAAGTTTCGGACACCGGAAAAGTTTCGGACAGTGAAAAAGTTCCGTAGACAGGTCACCGGAACAGTTTCGGTGAAACTAAAAAGTTGTTTCAAGGGATTCTATTAAGTCAAATTGGTTTCGGCACATGCCTGATAATTCTTGAAGGGTGCCAGAATCATTCTGGAAACTTCTGGGAATATTCCGGAAGAATAACCGGAAATGTTTCGGAGCTGCCGGAACTGCTTCAGATGCTTTATGTAGATGAAAATCACTATTCCGGAATTGTTCCGGATCGCATTGAAAATTATTTTAGTGGGGTACTAGAACTGTTCTAGGCCCACATAAATATTTTCAGTTCGAGCGGATGCTGAAAAATGTCGCCGTGAATAGTGAAAGTGCTTTTTGGACTACTTTATGGACAGCCACCTTTTGGGGCTTTGCTCCAAAAGATCTTGGGGATGACATGGATGGATTGGAGCCATTTTTGGGGCCCCACATGAGGGTATGGCCAGACACATGGTGGACTCCTTCATGGAGTCCCTCTTGTTCCTTGGTTTCACTTTTATGCCCTTGTGGAAGGACTTCATTAATGTGCATTTTGGGTTTTATTGTAAAACCACCCTACCCCTTGGTTTTCCTATAAATAGAGGAGATGTGGGCTGCCATTTCTTGACCCTTGTGCTCTCATACACATGCTTTGCTTTGCAAGCTCTCTCTCTCCCTCCCAGCGAAATAGTTTCGTAGAGTCGAAAGGCTGTCTGGGTTCCGGCAGGAACTAGTTCTGGACGGCGAAGCCCTGCCGGATAGATGACACCGTATGTGTGCAACTCTGTAGAGAGATTGTAGTTTCGGTCTTAGTTCGAGAGTGCCTCCCGAGGGGCTGTCAATGTGACCATCTGAGTTTTGGAGGTCCTCCCGAAGGGCTGTCCGAGTGACAGTCCGAGCTTCGGAGGTCCTCCCGAAGGGCTGTTCGCGACACCGTCCGGGAGACTGTCCGACCGCCTCCCGGAGGCCTGTCCGCGGGGCAGATGAGGGTATACATCCTCGTGGTTGGGAGGTTGTAAATCCTAGCTGCGGGGATCTGCACCGCCGATCGTCATCTACTCTACTTCCGCTGCGCTACGAGTCGGTAACGAAAAGATCAAACCTTGTATGCAGCCTTCATAGTGGTCCTAGGCTGGTGCGTAGGTCAGAATTTTTTTGTTTTCTGCTGCGTTACCCTATAGTGGCATCAAGAGCCGTGCTATGCGTAGATGCAGGTTGCGATCTAGAATACATGGAGATGTATGGGTGTTGCATAATATAATTAGGTAGTAGATGAGATCTATTACTGAAAATTATTTGTGCGGGTAGCAGATGAAATCTGTAACCCGATGTTCTTGTTGCTTCCCTGGAATTTGCGTAGTCCTGATCTTAACGGAATGGTGGAATCTCACAATGTTCTGGCAATCCGCGATCCTTTCATGCTGCTCCTGAGTATGCCGATTGACAGATCAACGAAGTGCTAACAGTTCTTTGGGTTCCACCATAGTTGAGAAAGATGGATGTTTTGCAGACGAAAGGACAATGCAGATGTGATCTGCACGGGGGTCACGCGTATGACGAAGTTTAGTATGGGGCTCGAGATTTTATTATCTCGTGTTTCATACACCCTGGATTGTTAATCTAGCAAATTGAATTATCATACTTGATGATGGACGTTGGTAGCTTCGGTTTGTTTCGAAACCTTAGAAGCCACGAAAAACAAATTTTTGCATGGACCGATTAGAGGCGTCTAACTTGGTTTTGCAGGATGGTTTGCATGTGCATGTGATGTGGTATAGCAGTGTTCATAATAATTTGATTATGTATGAGATGACTATATGATGTAAATTGATTAACATGACCTGCGTGTCATGATTCGGCATGATGGCTGGAGCCGTATGATTGCACTTTAATGACCTGCATCTCAGCCTTATGTAATGCACTTATTTTATTAAGCTATAGAGATAGCAATATTATTTGGTGCATCAAAAAGGTGGTGGCAATCTTCGCAAAGGTGAACATCGATGCGAATGCCGAAGACGAAGAAATACTTGACTTCTCCGTCAGAAGGGGCTATACCATGTCATGCTAATTATGAATTGCCTGAGATGTTTATCCCTCTTGATGCACCCTTCTTGATTGCGCGGTAGTCGCTTTTTATTAGGGTGATCTCTCACTTAGAATATCAAGTAGTTAGTGTTCTCCCAAGTGTAGCACCGTCACGGCACCTATCTCTTCGGGGTATCACATGGTTACATGGGTACGAACGATTAGAGAAGTGTGAGGCGGGTGAGTTGAGACCTCGCAGCGAGATCACTTGGTTGTCTTGACGTTCAGGCATGAAAGTCATGAGCTCGGAACACACGCATCGAAAGATGAACAAGAGTCACATAGAGATGTGATTGGCAAGTTGGCCTACCGATTGCAATTCTCGTCACTTGAGATGGATACATCCTTGGCGTTGAATTGTAATTTGGATCTTGAATCACTCACAATCAATTATGAGAGATATTGATTTGAGTGGGAGTGCACTGTAGAATTAACTTGTTTTAATTCTCAGTGCAATTTATTTTGAACACTGTCTAAGTGTGGTTTGCAAAATAGTTGTAGAATAATGGCTCACGTTTCCACCTTCCCTATTAAAATTGAATAGCTGTTAAATATCTGGTTAAAACTTTACGGTTGGTAACGTAATGTGAGGATTGTCCTCAAGAGTGCCGAGAAGGACTTGTCCTATCGCATGTTTTCGGTATTCTCCCGCTAATGCTATGGATGATATGACTCTCGTCCTTCGATCCAAAAAGCTAAAATTCCGTTATGGTCAAGTCAAATATGTTTGCTTCCATGAGACCGAAACTTCGAAAGTTCGGATAGTTATGTGATATTCATGGAATCTGAAAGTCATTTTCAGAGACAGACAAAAGCTAAAAGATATGAGATATCCAAAGCAATGTTTGTTTGCAAACTATTAGTAAAGGAGTTTACTATGCATTAGACTGATAAGAGAGGGATCCAGGAGAACGCTTGTCATATGATGAAAGGTGAATAAAACAACAACTTAAAGAGAAAGGAAGTGTCCGAAGGGTGTTAGTAAGACTTTCACGCCTAGGAAGTCCAGGGCTAATGCCACTCTTAAGTTGGGTGCTTCTTTTGAGAGTAGGAGAAATACTGAAAAGTTAAACTGTTAGAAATATAATGGCACGAAATATAATGTGACTAAGTGTTAGTCACGAGATGTTGTATTACGGAACGAGTAAAGAGACTTGCCAGTAACGAGGTTGAACTAGGTATGGAGATACCGACGATCGAATCTCGGGCAAGTAACATACCGAAGAACAAAGGGAACATCATACGGGATTAACTAAATCCTTGACATAGAGGTTCGACCGATAAAGATCTTCGTAGAATATGTAGGAACCAATATGGGCATCCAGGTCCCGCTATTGGTTATTGACCGTAGAGGTGTCTCGGTCATGTCTACATAGTTCTCGAACCCGCAGGGTCTGCACACTTAAGGTTCGGTGACGTTTCGGTAGTATAGAGTTATGCACGGTGGTGACCGAAGGTTGTTTGGAGTCCCAGATGAGATCCCGGACATTACTAGGAGCTCTGGAATGGTCCGGAGGTAAAGATTGATATATAGGAAGTCCTGTTTTGGTCACCGAAAAAGTTTTGGGCTCATCGGTAGTGTACCGGGAGTGCCGGTAGTGTACCGGGGGACCATCGGGAGGGGTATTTCGACCCAAGAGGCTACATGGGCTGTGGGAGGGTGAATACCAGACCTTAGTGGGCTGGTGGAAGTCCCACACAAGGCCCATGCGGCTGGGAAGAAAAGCCCAAAAGGAAAAAGGTGGAAAAAGGCAAAAAAGGGCCAAATAAGGAAGGAGTCCTAATCCTACTATGAGTGGAGGATGAGGACTCCTCCCTCCTGGTTCGGCTGAAGCCTAGGGATGGCCCCTTGAGGGCCAGGCCTCCTCCTCCCCTCCTCCTATATATACTAGTGGTTTTGAGGGGTTTTGCACAAGATTTTCTACCACGTGCTGCCCTCTCCTCTAGTGCATAGTTTCTCCTCTAGATCGGTTTTCTGCAGTGCTTAGGCGAAGCCCTGCAGGAATAGCTCTACCACCATCGCCAGAGCTCCATCATTCTGCTGGAGAACTCTTCTACCTCTCCGCTCCCTATTGCTGGATCAAGAAGGTAGAGATCGTCATCGAGCTGTACGTGTGCTGAACGCGGAGGTGTCGTCCGTTCGACGCTAGATCGGAAGGACCGTGATCAAGATCGCGAGACGGATCGTGATGTGTTCGCGAGATGGATCGTGATGAGTTCATGGGACGGATCATGATGAGTTTGCGGGACGGATCGTGATGAGTTCACGGGACGGATCATGATTGGATCCCGGGACGGATCGTGATGAGATCGCGGGACGCTTGGCCTTTTGGATCGCGAAGACGTTCGACTACACCAACCGTGTTTCTGAACGCTTCCCGCTTAGCGATCTACAAGGGTATGTAGATCCACTCTCCCTCTTGTAGATGCTCATCACCATGGATAGGTCTTGCATGAACGTAGGAAATTTTTTGTTTCCCATGCGACGTTCCCCAACATAGACATGACCGAGACACCTCTCCGGTTAATAACCAATAGCGGGATCTGGATACCCATGTTGGCTCCCACATGCTCCACGACGATCTTATCGAATGAACCACGATGTCGGGGATTCAATCAATCCTATATTCAATTCCCTTTGTCTACCGGTATGATACTTGCCCGAGATTCGATCGTGGGTATCCCTATACTTTGTTCAATCTCGTTACCGGCAAGTCTCTTTACTCGTTCCATAACACATCATCCCGTGGCTAACTCCTTAGTCACATTGAGATCATTATGATGATGTCTTACCAAGTGGGCCTAGAGATACCTCTCCGTCATACGGAGTGACAAATCCCAGTCTCGATTCGTGCCAACCAAACAGACACTTTCGGAGATACCCGTAGTGCACCTTTATAGCCACCCAGTTACATTGTGACGTTTGGCACACCCAAAGCATTCCTACGGTATTCTGGACACAATCTCATGGTCTAAGGAAACGATACTTGACATTGGAAAAGCTTTAGCAGACAAACTACACGATCTTGTGCTATGCTTAGGATTGGGTCTTGTCCATCACATCATTCTCCTAATGATGTGATCCCGTTATCATAGACATCCAATGTCCATGGTTATGAAACCGTGACCATCTATTGATCAACGAGCTAGCCAACTAGAGGCTCACTAGGGACAGTTGTGGTCTATGTATTCACACATGTATTAAGGTTTCCGGTTAACACAATTATAGCATGAACAATAGACAATTATCATGAACAAGGAAATACAACAATAACCATTTTATTATTGCCTGTAGGGCATATTTCCCATAGTCTCCCACTTGCACTAGAGTCAATAATCTAGTTACCTTGTGATGAATCGAACACCCATAGCATTCTGGTGTTGATCATGTTTTGCTCGTGAGAGAGGTTTAGTCAACGGTTCTGCGACATTCAGATCTGTATGCACTTTACAAATATCTATATCTCCCTCCTGAATGTAATCACAGATGGAGTTGAAGCGGCGCTTGACGTGTCTTGTCTTCTTGTGAAACCTGGGCTCCTTCACAATGGCAATAGCTCCAGTGTTGTCACAGAATAGAGTCATCGGGCCTGATGCACTTGGAATTACTCCTAGGTCGGTGATGAACTCCTTCATCCAGACTCCTTCCTTTGCTGCTTCCGAAGTAGCTATGTACTCCGCTTCACATGTAGATGCCGCCACGATGCTTTGCTTGCTGCTGCACCAGCTGTCTGCCCCTCTGGCTGAAGCATAGGGATGACACTCATCTCTTCTCTATCCTTTGTCGTGGTCGGGCATTGAGTCGTACTCAATCTCACACCCTGTAACACAGGCAAGAACTCCTTCTTGGACTGATCCATATTGAACTTCTTCAATATCTTTTCAAGGTATGTGCTTTGTGAAAGACCTATGAGGCGTCTCGATCTATCTCTATAGATCTTAATACCTAATATGTAAGCAGCTTCTCCAAGGTCCTTCATTGAAAAACATTTATTCAAGTAGGCCTTTACACTTTCCAAAAGTTCTATATCATTTCCCATCAACAATATGTCATCCACATATAATATGAGAAATGCTATAGAGCTCCCACTCACTTTCTTATAAATACAGGGTTCTCCATAAACCTGTACAAACCCAAACACTTTAATCACCTCATTAAAGCGAATGTTCCAACTCCGAGATGCTTGCACCAGCCCATAGATGGAGCGCTAGAGCTTGCATACTTTGTTAGCATCTTTAGGATCGACAAAACCTTCCGGCTGCATCATATACAGTTCTTCCTTAAGGAGGCCATTAAGGAATGTCGTTTTGACGTCCATTTGCCAGATCTCATAATCATAAAATGCGGCAATTGCTAACATGATTCGGACAGACTTCAGCATCGCTAAGGGTGAGAAAGTCTCATCATAGTCAACTCCTTGAACTTGTCGATAACCCTTAGCGACAAGCCGAGCCTTATAGATGGTCACATTACCATCCGCGTCAGTCTTCTTCTTAAAGATCCATTTATTTTCAATGGCTCGCTTATCATCAGGGAAGTCTACCAAAGTCCACACTTTGTTCTCATACATGGATCCTATCTCGGATTTCATGGCTTCAAGCCATTTGTTGGAATCCGGGCCCTCCATCGCTTCTTCATAGTTCGAAGGTTCACCGTTGTCCAACAACATGATCTCCAGGACAGGGTTACCGTACCACTCTGGTGTGGAACATGTCCTAGTGGACCTTCGACGTTCAATAGTAACTTGATCTGAAGTTTCATGATCATCATCATTAACTTCCTCTCTAGCCGGTGCAGGCTCCAAAGAAACAACTTCCTGTGCTGATCTACTCTCCGGTTCGAGTGGAGGTACAATTACCTCATCAAATTCTATTTTCCTCCCACTTACTTCTTTCGAGAGAAAATCCTTCTCGAGAAAGGATCCATTCTTGCCAACAAAGACTTTGCCTTCGGAGCTGAGGTAGAAGGTATACCCAATAGTCTCTTTGGGATATCCTATGAAGACGCACTTTTCCACTTTGGGTTCGAGCTTCTCAAGTTGAAGTTTCTTCACATAAGCATCGCATCCCCAAACTTTTAGAAACGACAGCTTAGGTTTCTTTCCAAACCAT